>CM072919.1:8336090-8343590 GCA_037013685.1 Acridotheres tristis
GGGGCATCTGGGGAGCAGTTTTGAAGGCTCCTTTTCAAATCTTGGACTATTTATACATTTATATTCATGGCTGTCCATCTAAATCTGGAGAAGCTCCAACGAGGCACATCAGGTTTGTGGTTGGAGTCAAAGATCCTTAAGGTTTTTTCCAACTCAATCATTCCATGTCTAGGGAATTTTTATGATTTCACCACCTCTCCTGCTAAGCTCTCCTATTAGTGCACTCCCTTAATTTCTAACGTCCTAAGCCACAACATGTTGTTACACTATTTTTATCATACTCAGAAAAGAGTATCTTCATCATCTTTCCCATATTTAGATGTAAGTTCTTGCCAGATCATTTCACTCCTAGCTTGCACTGTCTCAAAATAGAAAAGATATTTAACAGTTATTTTAAATTATCATCATATTGCTGATCTCTTTCCTTAACCATTTTGTTAACCCACTGCTGAACAAACCTGCCACTGCTTGCAAAATGTCTCAAAAAATGAACAGAGTGTTTCAGTTGTGCTCCATTAGTGCAGTCCAGAGGTAGAGAATGCCTTCCCCTGACCTGGTGGCTATAAAGTTGCCCTTATTCTGCATGAAAACCTGTTTTTCATTCATTTTCCACCTGGCGACCACACAGCCTCCTAGTCCTTTCCATCAGAGCATCCACCCAACCAGTTAGCCTGTCCCTTACCTGTCCCTTACCTACCTGGGCACTCTGATCCCCCTCACAAAGTCATTCTGCCTCACATGCAAAACTTCACTTCTGCTTCTTGAAATTCAGCATCAGTAGTAGGGTTTGCAAAGCTACTCTGGACAAAGTGCTACCATTTGTCATATTACACCATATGAAGGGATTAAAAAAAAACCAAACAAAACAAAAACCAAACCATAGTTTCTGTGCTTTGAAGACTTTTGTGGTTGCTCTCCTTAAAGATGTCACCTTCAGCTGTCAAGGACCTTCTCCTCATTGCGTGGTATTTCTCATGTCATGCTGTCCTTGCTCTTTCAGCACTCTCAGGTGAAATCCACCTGCCCCTAGGAATTCTGAGCACAGTTTCTGTACGTGGTTTCCAATCCAGGATCACCTGTGATAATGCTGATATAATGCTGATATAGTTGTTTCTTACCCTAGTGTTCTCCTCTTCTACCTTGTGATATTTTATATACTTACATGTATGTGTGTATATATATGTATGTATGCTCACGCTTTAAAACCTTTTCACTTTTGCTAAAAAAAAAAATTAACAGAGCTTTCTACCACTTAGCAAAAAAATTCCAATCCCTTCTGAATGATTTAAAGCCTTAAAAAAAAAAAATCTGCTGTAACATTGCTGTTACCAGGCCAGAAGAGCATTTCACAACTGTAGCAGAGATTTAAGCTTTCAGAGTTTTTATTCAGTTAATAGAATCCAAAAGTTTAGAGTGAAGGAAACACTGAGCAGGCAACCATCTTTCAGTGTGTAACTGCTTGGCACATTGAAAGAAAGCTCTATTTAACCATGATTTTAGACATGAGAAAGAAAATATATTGCTGGTCTCTCAAAATAGACATTCTGGTCCCAGAAGACACACCTGTATTACCTCAAATTAGTGTGAAATTGCAAAATCTATTTCAGTTTGCATGAATGGCCACTCACAAATGTCACAAGACGACTACACAAGAAATTCTGTCACTTTCTTAATGTATTGGGATAATAAAAAATGTGAAGGCTGTGCCTGGCTAAACCAAGTACCTCCATGTTAGCTTTTTTTGTGTGTGATGTTTGGGAGATTATTTCTGAGAGTGAGTGAGGGAGAGGCAGTCAGGCAGCACATATCCTACACCACAGGAGATGTCTCTGATAAGATGTGAGATACAGGCATTATGAAAAGTGTTTCAAGAGAGCAATAAACCTGACATTCTTCAGTTTAAGGAAAACTATTTCTTTGTAATGTAAGTCTCAGAAATCAACCTGTGGTGTGTCGGGGGAGTATGGCAGGGAAAAAAGAGATTTTATGTTTCCCTTTTGCTGGTTGGGTTTTTTTGTTCTATTGGTAGGCCATTTTCAGAAAATTAGAATGTGTTCTATACAAAAAATCTGGGCATTAGCCACCTGTACATTCCAAAACTACAAACTTAAATACTGTTAAAAGCTATTTTAATTTATTTTTATCTTAATTCTGTTACAGAAGTCAAGTTTCCTTGCTGAAGGCCAAAAGATTTCTTCCATTGTCACTTTCTTTGAATGTCTCCTCCTCACCCAATCAGATTTTCTCCACTCACAAGAAAAGCCTCTTTTCTCTGTACATTGGAGGAGAAAAAAAAATTGACAAAAATTTACTTATTGATCTGTGGAATTTGACAAGGAAGACTGCTCTGTGTTCTTGACCCAGAGGCTGATGATGGAGGCTCAGTGTCCATCATGTTTACACGGATCTCTTCTTGTGTTTGCGTTCTTGACAGAGGAATTCAAGGACCCATCTCTACAGGACCTTCTAGCATCTGAGGTTTTTGGGGTGCCCCAGTGCTGCATTTCCTGCACATTTTCTTCGCACTTCCATTTAAATTCATGGCTTAAACTCCCACGGAAGTTAAATGACATCTTTCATTATCCCTTTATTTTCACTTCATCCCTCACTTGGCAATAAACGGCATAAATGTCAGTGCCACAGTAAAGTGCAGAAATGTGATGTCAGCACATATTTCCCTGCCTGAGCATCCTGGTCACAATTTATGTCACTGGGGGCATCAGTCTTCCGAGTGAAGCCCTGCAAATGGCAGAGCTGTGTTATAGATGATCTTCAGCAGAAAGCTGATTATCAGGGTGATGAAGGACGTGAAGCTCGGCTGACAGCAACACCTGAGTAAGATTTGCAGGGACACAATTTATTAAGGATGAACTTCAGCAGCTCCCTGATTCCTCTGCCGTGCTGGGATGATGTTTGATGGAATACTTGCAGGGCCATCATGAAGATTGTTAGGGGTAGTTAATTGCCTGGGATGGTCCAGATCTAGTCCAGAGACTTCGAAAAAATAAAGCAAATATTCTTTCCACCATGAACGAGAGCAGTTGTTTCATTTTTCTGTGCATGAAATGAAGGCAAAGCCTCAAATGAAACCATGTGTCATAAGGATTTGAGTAGAAAGCAAAAAAGCCTTCCTTGGGTTCAGCGTTTCCTCAACCTTTAGATTTTATGAGAAGTTTTAAATGTGAAAATTTTGAATTTAGGAAAAAAAAATTGGTTTTAAATATTCGGGGAATTTTAATGATCATGGAACGTCATCAGTTCTAGGTGAGGAATGTTAGATATACTAAGTCATCTAGATGTCCAGTGGGAAAAAAGCATTTGCCTTTATTTCTTTAACTTCTAGGAACCAGCCTCTTGTCTGAATATTTGTCTTATTAACCACCAAGACACTGTCTTTTACCTTTCCTACTACTTTTGTTAAAATAAAATTATGAAGCAATTTTATCACCTGCAGCTCTACGCTACAATATTTAATGACATTAAAAGTGGTGTGTGTTTGTGTAACTTCCCAGACTTCTCTGAGTCAAGCAATGAAGTTTAATCTCAGTCAGCTCAAAGCAGGAACCAAAACCCTCAGTCACTTCATGATTATTCCACATTCGAGTTCCCCATGGTTTGAAAATCATTCTCCTGTGAATTGCAGGAAAATTGCTGTCCCATGTCCTTTTGCCCTTTCAATACTGGCAAATACAGGTTTGCTGACAGCATTTTCTTGACATCAAAGCTATCAAAGTTGGAATGATGAGCTGATGAATAGGGTATAGCCTTTTTCTAACACTTTTGATTTGGTTTTGGTTTTGTTTTGGTTTTTTGTTTTGTTTTGCTCTTCTGTTGCACTACATGTGATTAATATAGACTGCAGCCTTTTGCTTTCTTTATTCTGATGGCTACAGCTAATATGTTGTAATTTCATGTAATTTCTTGGTATTTTTGCAGTGTATACCACAAATAGAAAGACTTCAAGAAAGTGAGGCGATTTTCCCCCTTTCCCCTTTAAAAGAAGGAGAGATGTTCTGTCAGAGCTGAGAGCCCTGAAATTCTAATTGAAGAAACCAGACTTCCTGATCCACCCCACTAAACATATTGAGACACAGCTGTCCATTATTTCATGCAACAGGTAAATGTGAAAGGAGTGTGGATAGACAGATGCAGCTTCAGAGCTCTGTTCTGCACTGTTCAACTCACTTTTACTGAAGGCACAAATTTTTATCTGAGCTCCTCTTAGCCCATTGTGAAAAAAAAACAAGAGAGAAAAAAGTATTTGAAATATAATTTCTCCCTCCTGACCATTCCTGAAGATATTTATAGCTATTTTAAAATACAGTATTAATATATTATATTAAGGGCTTGGGGGATAAGTTTGTTGAACAACAGCTGATAATAATTTCTCAGTGTCTGGATGGGGCAATAAAAATAAATAAAAAAATATATTAAAAATAAATAAAAAAAATTTAAAAAGCAATTATTTTTGCTAACACATTACTCGGTTCTCAGGGAGCTGCTTTCATATCTTTCTTTCCACACCACCTCCTCCTGCAAGACAGACTGTGAGCAGACTTGGTGTCACCACGTGGTGCTTGCAAGGGGAAGGTGTGAGAAGCTTTTCGAGCTGTCCTGCTTTGAATATCACTTTAAAAGGGAAAGTGCAATTAGTGCAAAGCATCAGATGAAGAAGATTCCTGTTCCACTGTGTGCCTCCCATACTCTGTAAAATCATAGCTCAGACTCCAAGGTTTTCCTTGATTTCCTAATCAGCAGTGAGTTTGGGGAGTGAGTGTGTGGTGAAATCTGTGGTGGTAACACGGTGTGACCCGTGATTTTACTGCTTGGCGTGGAAATATACTGAGGAACTGACTGCTTCAACAGCTTTTAAAAACTTCTAAACTCCTTTTCTACAGCTGACACCATTTTCATCACACCCCTAGCTTTACCAGCTCTGGGTTGCCACTGTACAGTGTCATTAATTTCCAATGTGTGTCAGCATGCATGTTATTTTATTTTCTTCCACAGAGTAAATATTTGTATTGTAGATGGGGGGAAAACAAAAAAAAGAAACCACCAAAAAAAAAAAAAAGCCCACAAACAAACAAACAACCAACAACAACAACAAAAACAAAACAAAACAAAACAAAACTGAAAACCCAAAAAACAAACAAACAAACAAAAAGTATGTAAAATTAAAGTGCAATTTTTGTCACTCAAATAAGAAATTGGAAGGTATATGTATTTATTAAGTGAGCTTGGACAGATCATACATAACCCAGAAGCACAGGCAGAAAATTAAGCCAGGCAGGTAGAAGAAAGAGTCAGATTGATAATGCTGAATGTTATAATAATTACCTGCCCTAGAAAGTCAGATTTTTCAGTTGAACCAAAACAAAAAAATAATTCTCATTGAGAACAGATTTATTTGAGCAGAACTTTTGTCCTTCAAAATTCCTGATACAGATTTAACTCTTTTTCTGCAGCAACTTGATAGTCAAAGGTACAAACCCAAGTTTTTATTTTAAAACAGAAGAATAATTTCTATTAGAATAGCAAAATATGGTTGTTTGCTGCTTCAAGTGATGCATTTGGGTGCACAATGACATGCAATGGCAAAATTACAAATATTCAATATATTTTTCATTACTTCATTAGTTCTGCAAAGAGGTTGTTTACAGAAAGAATTTAAAGATACCATTTTCACAAATTTTCTTAGTCTATTTGATATTTTTCATGGGGGGAAATGCACTAGTTCCAGTTTGAATTCTTCCCTCTTACCACTGATTTTGGTGGTGGTGATTCCCTTTACTCCTCTTAGTGGAGCAATCTATAAATGTTGCAGTAGCTGAAAAAAATCCCAAGCCATTAATGAAAAAACAAAACAAAACAAAGCAAACCCAAACAACTATTATTGTAAAAAAAACCCAATAATTATTTTAGAAACCAATGTACATAAATAACATTCTAAATACTCATGTACTGATGTACTGTCACTATGTGAACTAAGCAGAAGTTGTTTGGGTGGGGTTTTTTTTTGTTTTTTTTTTTTTTTTTTGAATGTGCACTGCTGGCACTTGAAAAGAAGTGAAAAAATGAATTAATTTAGTCAAGAGCAGCCGAGCTGGCAGTGGAGGAGGGGAGCAGAGAATCCTTTTTGTACATACATATTGCTATGGCAGGCTCATGTAAACACTGAAGTGTGCTTGGGTTTGTCTTTTGGTTTATTTTTTTTTTTTCCTTTTATAACTTCTCTGATGGTGTCCAAAATTGCATTTCTTCCTTGTTTCAATTCAAATTCAGGTTATTGCAGTGTCAGTGTCTGAGTCTTGCTGTAGGTTTTACATTCATGTAAAACTAATCTTTACAGAATCATACCCAGGGTATCAATATTACACCACAGGTATGAGTGGCACCTATGATATTAAAATAAATGCATATTTGAGAGCCTCTTGCC
Organism: Acridotheres tristis; assembly: GCA_037013685.1. NCBI lineage: Eukaryota > Metazoa > Chordata > Aves > Passeriformes > Sturnidae > Acridotheres > Acridotheres tristis. The sequence continues at coordinate 8,342,530 of CM072919.1, forward strand.
TTGTCAATATTTTAACTATGCATAACTTTTTCTCAGGGACGAGTAAGATAAGATAAAAAGAATTTCTGAGCACTCTAGTGAATCCTGAAATAGCTTTATTCCAGAGGGTACTTTTAATTTTTAGGACAATATTAGTAGGACTAGATAAATATTAATACTCCTGTATTTAATCCTTTAGGGCACAGTGTAGGCCTATGCTTCACCTTACAACAAAAGCTTACTTTTATGATAATTCAGATGAAAACAAGGTCCCCAGCTGTGTATATTGCAAACAGTCCAATTCTCACAGTAAATATTATTCCAAACCAAAAGAGTTTCATTGACCCAGGATGACCAAGGACTGATGCATTATTCAGCATATTTGTGTGGTGCAGGACTCAGCCCTTAGCTGCAAAAAAATATGAAGACATTTCCTGGTCTAACAAGTTTAAGTCAGTCAAGAAAGATAAAGCTGAGATTTTTTTATTTGCTAGTTGCTCATTGTTATTTTAGTAAATAGCTCATTCCTCATTTACCTTTCAGTAAGGTTAATAATTCCTACTAATTTCAGTAGGGTTAACAAGCCCTACTCATATTGTCCTAAAAATTAACCTCATTTATATTTCAATTTACTCAGTTATTATGTAAGTTAAATTAACTTGTTATTCTGCTGTTTAAAATACAGTGTGTGCTTCCCTTTCTAAGGACTTTGGTATCTTAATTTCTGTTTGTTTTCAAAATTGATCACCTGTAATTATAATTCTTTCCTTTGTCTACATATCTTCTTTTTTATGATTTCTCTGTTTTCCTTTTTTTTTAATCCCTTTTTAGTTTTTTTTTCCTAAGATGATTTGAGAATTGCTTTTTGAAGGGATTTTATGATCCAGAGTTTTATTTACTTTAATTTTTTTATAATCCATTATTTTGAATATCTGGACTAAATTACCCTGGGAGAAAAATCACATTCCCATTAATCCTATAACATTTTTTTAAGCATCAGCTTTCTTAGAAACATGATGAATGCACTAGAATTTTTAGTCACTAGATTGGCAGTTGTTGGTAGGATGAATTGCATGATTTTT